>JBBDGP010004784.1:0-29248 GCA_037952835.1 Lithobates septentrionalis | reverse complement strand
AAAAAAAATAATAATAATAAATGCCATAAATCTATCCCCTATTTTGTAGACGCTATAACTTTTGCGCAAACCAATCAATATACGCTTATTGCGATTTTTTTTTTTTTTTTACCAAAAATATGTAGAAGAATACATATCGGCCTAAACTGAGGAAAAAAATTTTTTATATATATATTTTTGGGGGATATTTATTATAGCAAAAAGAAAAAAATATTGTGTTTTTTTAAAAAAACTTGTCGCTCTTTTTTTGTTTATAGCCCAAACAATAAAAAACGCAGAGGTGATCAAATACCGCCAAAAGAAAGCTCTATTTGTGGGGAAAAAAGGACGTCAATTTTGTTTGGGTATAACGTCACGCGACCGCGCAATTGTCAGTTAAAGTGACCCAGCGCCGAATTGCAAAAAGTGC
Source organism: Lithobates septentrionalis (assembly GCA_037952835.1). Classification (NCBI taxonomy): domain Eukaryota; kingdom Metazoa; phylum Chordata; class Amphibia; order Anura; family Ranidae; genus Lithobates; species Lithobates septentrionalis. Next base: position 28,839 of record JBBDGP010004784.1, on the reverse strand, counting down.
TCTGGTCAGGAAGGGGGTAAAATCTTCCGGGGCTGAAGTGGTTAAAGACGGCCCTGCTTAAACGGCTCACATTTCTGATTCCTGCTGAACTGGCTAAAATTCAAAACCATGGGTGGGCCCCGCCACGAAAGCACAAATGAAAAATTTAAGGAGTCAAGTGGAATTCTTGACCTGAACAGTGACTGCAGCCAACCAGATTTCTCACAGGTTCATCCAGTGCTCAGAGCACTGCGCCCCCCCCCCTCACCCACTGCTAATGCATGACATAGAATAAGTGTACCACCCTGTGCCCATTCTCTGACCCTGATTTTGCTGCGGCTGCCCAGGGCTGGCATCAGGGGGCTCGAAAAAAAAAAACGCAGGCGCCAAGTCGCCATGGTGACAAGAATATGCATCCTGGCTCCTGGGCTGCTGCTAGCGGGTGTCGCCAGGTAGAGGGGAGGGAGGAGAGCGGGCGCATAGCTGACCCAAAAGTGACGTGTATGACATCAAGGGCCATCAAGGCTGGGAAAGAATGTAATGCAAATTTGTTAGTAAAAAATAAAAATAAACGCCTCCTAACTTTTTTTAGCTGGCTCCTAGATCTAAAGCAAATTTGTCAAGCCCTGGCTGGCATAGTGTGTGAATGGCACGTGCATGGGCAATTGCTTGGTTTCTAGCAGTAAGAAGGTAGTTGCGCATGCGTGGTGTGCTTTTCATGTCAGCTGTCATGCTGTGACAGCAGATCTGCAGTGTGTAGTGAGGGGGGCACCCATTCTCTAACACTATGCCCTGGGCAGCTGCCCCTCTTGCCCCGGGCCTGGGTGTTCAGAAAGCTGCAGCTGCCTGAATACAGCAGCAAATAGGGAGAGATGAATAGTGACCCATCATTGGTGTCGGTGGAAGGAATAGTGCCCCATCATTGGTGTCAGTGGAAGGAATAGTGTCCCATCATTGGTGTCGGTGGAAGGAATAGTGTCCCATCATTGGTGTCAGAGGAAGGAATAGTGTCCCATCATTGGTGTCGGTGGAAGGAATAGTGTCCCATCATTGGTGTCAGAGGAAGGAATAGTGTCCCATCATTGGTGTCAGAGGAAGGAATAGTGTCCCATCATTGGTGTCAGAGGAAGGAATAGTGTCCCATCATTGGTGTCGGTGGAAGGAATAGTGTCCCATCATTGGTGTCGGTGGAAGGAATAGTGTCCCATCATTGGTGTCGGTGGAAGGGATAGTGCCCCATCATTGGTGTCAGTGGAAGGAATAGTGCCCCATCATTGGTGTCAGTGGAAGGAATAGTGCCCCATCATTGGTGTCAGTGGAAGGAATAGTGTCCCATCATTGGTGTCAGTGGGAGGAATAGTGTCCCATCATTGGTGTCGGTGGAAGGGATAGTGTCCCATCATTGGTGTCAGTGGAAGGAATAGTGCCCCATCATTGGTGTCAGTGGAAGGAATAGTGTCCCATCATTGGTGTCAGTGGGAGGAATAGTGTCCCATCATTGGTGTCGGTGGAAGGAATAGTGCCCCATCATTGGTGTCAGTGGGGGGAATAGTGTCCCATCATTGGTATCGGTGGAAGGAATAGTGCCCCATCATTGGTGTCAGTGGGAGATATAATGACCCATCATTGCTATCGGTGGAAGGAATAGTGCCCCCTTTTGGTGTCAGTGGGGGATTGGATCCCCGTTGTTGGTGTCATTTTGAGGAATGGAGAAATCTATTGGATATCTCTTGTTCGGCCTACACATGTATGGCTAGCCTAACGCTTACAGGTGAAGGGGGAGGGGGTAGGACCTGTGATTGGACAGTAAATGGAGACAGAAGAGCTCACATCTCTGTCATTCAGCTCTCTCCTCCTATCAGTGTGCTCGGTGGTACCACTCAAGCTCTGCACACTTGTACGACCTGAAAGTCGCGTGACCTGAAGCAATGCCTGTGTAATGTTGAGGTCTATGGACCTCAAGTCGCATCAAAGTCGGACCAGAGTAGTGCAGGGACTACTTTGAAGTCACTGCAAATTCAAGTCGCACAGATATGAACGGTACTCATTGGAAATCATGGGGTACGACTTGTCCTGCGACAAGTGTGAAAGGGGCCTTAAAGTGGTTGTAAAACTCAGACATGAAATCTGAACAAAGCACCAGCTGTTGCGAAACTCCAAGTCCCATCATGCCTCTGCCTGTGGGAGTCATGCTTGGGACTGTCAGCCTTGCAATGCCTCATGGGACTTGTAGTTTTGCAACAGCTGGATGTCCGCCAGTTTGACACCCCTGCTCTATAGTGTGTACTTGTCTACACTCCAGAGCACTAAGTGTCATTTCTGACTACTGCCTCCTTCCTCTGCTATCTGCATGAGTCTCTTCTGACAGGTTTTCCTGACACCAAGAGAAAAATGGTGACAGGGGAGGGACTTCCAGCTGATTGACAGCCTCAGCTCTGTTCCTGTGTGAAGAGGGGAGGGGGGTGTCCCTTCCCTCCAATCAGCCCTGAGAGCTCTCCTCACTGATCTGAACTCAACCCTCTTTTTTTCAGACAGCTCTGGACTTTGAGCGGATGTAGAAAAGAGAAGACTGCAGATAAACAGGTGCAACTTATGTAAGAGGATTTGTTTAATCTCTGTGCATCACTTGAGACCAGTCACTTCACTGGGTATATGTAAGGGTTTACAACCACTTTAAGTCTGCCCCTGGTGCTGCTTCTCCCACTCCCAATCTGAGCTCTACTGTACAGTTACCAGATCAAATGTAGGAAATGGTACCGCTTGCGGTAAAAAAAAAAAAAAAAAAAATTAATAAGTTCAGGTTTAAAGTAAAAATGTACTTTGCAAGGGAATCTCTGCTAGAGCTTAGTAAATGAGGGGAAGCTTCACTTTTCATTTTTGCTTGCACATGATTGGATGATGGAAATCAGCAGAGCTTTCCCCTCATTTACTAAGCTCTGCACTTGCAGAGTGCACAGTCCATTTGCCTTTAGTAGATCCACCCCTTATGTCTACAAAGCGAGGTTCATACAGACTCCTGGGGGGGGATGCCAACTCACCACAGACGGCCCCCTGCAAAGGCAGCCAGACGGGGGGGCTACACACAGCAAAAATGACACCTCCTGTCCCATTGGTTGGCCGGTACTGCTGCTAAACATGATGGAGGCCGTGCCACAACCGCCCAATCACATGCAGGCTTTTAAAGAATGAGGCCGTGCCACAACCGCCCAATCACATGCAGGCTTTTAAAGGTTAAAAAAGGAACTGAGGAGGCGACCTATCTCCTCTTAGCCGCCTGTCAACCACCCTTTGAAAATGACCTGTAACAAGTGTGCAGCCAGTGAAGTCAGGGCTCCTCCTGATCTCCACAGTCATACCGGGTCTGGATTTGGCACCTGTTTAATCCCCCCCCCCCCTCCTGCCCGCCTGCCCGCCAGGTCCGCACTTACCCCATCCAGGTCGCAGACAGCTTCAGTGGCTTCTCCTCCTGGCCAATGATCAGCTTTCATTTATTTATGTAAAACCTTTATCCCAAAAGGAGCAAAAAACCTGTGTGCTGTAACTACTTATGAAGTGTGATCTGCAGTTTGGCTTTAATTTGTTAGTGTATCTAAATCTGCTAGTCCATCAAACACTTCCCTCCCCCTAGACTGACAATGCTGCTGTCCAAAGGTGTCCCCCTGTGCTCCTTCATCCAGAGTGGGGAGGGGGGGGGGGGGGCTCTAATACAGGAGATGTGTTTCTGGCCAGATCACCAGGTGAAAACAGAGGGTTGTATAAAGCCCCCCAAAAAAGAAAGAAATCTGATGCAGCCACCACATCGAATGATTGGTAGGTTACAATATATCACATTTTTGGTTTTAATACCACTTTAACTGCTTGCCGACCAGCCGCCGCAGTTGAACTGCGGCAACATGGCTCGGCTGCGCGAATCGTCGTCGTGTTACGTCGGTAATAGACGGCCACTAGGGGGCGAGTGCACCCCCCCCCCCCCGCTTGCCCATGGAGGGAGCCGATGCGAGTGCTCGGCGGTCTCGATCACCACCGGGCTCCGGCGATCACTCGGGGCACACACCGAGATCTGTGTGTGTAAATACACAGTTTCTGTTTCTCTGAGGGGAGAACAGACAGATCGTACATACAGAGTATGAACAGCGATCTGTCATCTCCCCTGCACAGTCCCCTCCCCCCCTCAGTTAGAACACACACTAGGACACACTTAACCCCTTCACTGCCCACTAGTGGTTAGCCCCTTCACTGCCAGTGATGTTTTTACAGTAATCAATGCAATTTTATAGCACCGATCGCTGTATAAATGGCAATGGTCCCAAAAATGTGTCAAAATTGTCCGACGTGCCCGCCATAATGTCGCAGTCCCGATAAAAATCGCCATTACTAGTAAAAAAAAAAATTAATAATAAAAAAGCCATAAATCTATCCCCTATTTTGTAGATGCTATAACTTTTGCGCAAACCAATCAATATACGCTTATTGCGATTTTTTTTTTTACCAAAAATATGTAGAAGAATACGTATCGGCCTAAACTGAGGAAAAAAACTTTTTTATATATTTTTGGAGGATATTTATTATAGCAAAAAATATTGCGTTTATTTTTTTTAAAACTGTCGCTCTTTTTTTGTTTATAGCGCAAAAAATAAAAACCGCAGAGGCGATCGAATACCACCAAAAGAAAGCTCTATTTGTGGGGAAAAAAAGGATGTCAATTTTGTTTGGGTGCAACGTCTCACGACCGCGCAATTGTCAGTTAAAGCGACGCAGTGCCGAATCGCAAAAAGTGCTCTGGTCAGGAAGGGGGTAAAATCTTCCGGGGCCGAAGCGGTTAACAATACCCTTCACTGAAAACCTTGGGGGGGGGGGGGGGGTCTTCTCATACTTCTGATCATATAGTGTAGTGTGTGTATATATGGGGAGATATGTAGGAAATACATTTTGTGTGAAAATTGTACAGAATGCAGTGCAGATTTAGAGTACATTGTGTGCTGTTAAATAGAAGCAGCAATTCCCCAGTTGAACTGCAGAGGGTGCTGCTGTGCAGGTTTAGTACACCTTCTACAAGCTGTGATGGGAATACTGCTGATCACAAGTCAGGGAGAAGACATTCCATGCAGCATCATACTATATATATATATATACTATATACAGTGTATACTGCTTACTAACCCTGTAACCACTACCTGTCCACAAAGGTTTGTAAGGATGTCAGTGAGGTGTGTGCAGCGGGTGAAGCTGACAGGTGAGGATTTAATCTGTGCAAAGATCACATGGAGAGTGTAGGTTTTAATCATAGCTCCCAACTGTCCCTGATTTCGAGGGACTGTCCCTGATTTGGAGCAATGTCCCCTCTGTCCCTCATCCCTCCTCTTTTTGGTCTGATCCATATAGTTGTACATAAAATGCACTATTTATCTTTCAAAAAGTCTTTCCCAGAGCTAAACCTTTCATCCAGTTTCTAAATTGCTGCATTTGTACATTTCAAAAGCCAATATAAAGGAATAATAGTGGTAAAAAAAAAAAGAGCTTGTGGGTGTAACTAACCCTTTTTTTTTCTTTTCTGGTTAATTCTCCTTTAAGGGGGCGTGGTGGGGGTGTGTCCTCTGCCTACATACTTTTGCTAATAGGTGTCCCTCATTCCTATCTCAAAAAGTTGGGAGGTTTGGTTTTATGCATATACTATGTATGGGTGTATTTGCATAGTTATGGTAGACCTAGGATATGTTGAGTATATGCTTTAACCACTTCAACACCAGGCACTTTTACCCCCCTTCCTGCCCAGGCCAGTTTTCAGCTGAGGTCAGGACTCTGTGCAGGCCGGTCAAGTTCCTCCACCCCAAACGCGCTCATCCATGTCTTTGTGGACCTTGCTTTGTGCACTGGGCCAAATAATTTGGTGGAGGGGGGATTATGATGTGGGGGGTTATTTTTCAGGGGTTGGGCTTGGCCCCTTAGCTCCAGTGAAGGGAACTCTTAGGGCGTCGGCATACCAAGACATTTTGGACAATTTCATGCTCCCAACTTTGTGGGAACAGTTTGGGGACGGCCCCTTCCTGTTCCAACATGACTGCCCACCAGTGCACAAAGCAAGGTCCATAAAGACCCCAAATCCCTCCTCTGTCCTTAAAAGCCCTCAAAACACCAAGATCGGTGCTTTTAAATGCTTTTGATTTTTTAAAAATGGCGCCATTGATATCCAGGTAAACCGGAAGTGATGTCAGATCATCGTTTCCTGGGCTACCATATTGGAGAGCCGATCAAAGCTGATCCCGACTTTGTTCGGCTGTCCGGCCAGCCAGCGGATGGGCCGGCTGGTCACTCGGGTCTCCCGGTGGGACAGGAGAACCCAAGAGAGCCGTGGGGGGGTTTACTGCTTGTAAATGCAATCTAGCGCCTAGTTAGCCACAAGAATTGCTTTTACAAGAGAGCTGACTGCTGGAAGAAAGTGAACAGGCAGCAGCTTCAGCTGCCCACAGTTACAATGGCTACAGCCAGACTCAGTGGAGGGAGATTTCTGCAGTATATTTGGCAAAGTACAGAATCCCAGTATATATAAAATAATATGCAGCGTGGTCGGAGGGAAGCTTCAGAATGGCAAAGATGTTTATATTACAAATGATGTGAGCAGACTGCAGTTCCTCTTTAAATGAGCATCACGAACAAAGCAAACCACATGGGAAATATGGTGGCTTTGTGCTCGGCACTTTTACGTTTGGGTGGTGCCGTCTGCACATAGTTTATGTGTTCCCCGGTGGTTTTTTGGTTTACCGGCAAGTGTTCTGATTTCCTCCCACAATCTAAAATCATGCCGGTAGGATAAAAGTAATCCACCCAAAATCATCTCTTAAGGGCATAAGACGAAACCTCAACAGGAACTAGTTTAAAGAGTTCAATGGGGAGGATTTACTTAAAGGGGTTGTGAAGGCAGAAGGTGCATTCTATGCATTAAGATAAAAAGCATTCTGTGTGCAGCCCCCCCCCCCCCCCCCCCCCAATACTTACCTGAGCCCCATCTCTGCGATGTCAGCGATGTCCCCGAGTGTCTCAGCCGTCTGGGACTCTCCCTCCTGATTGACTGAGGGAGCAGCGGGAGCCAATGGTGCTAATCAAACTCAGTTAGCTCGGCTCAAGTGCCCCCCATAGCAAGCTGCTTATTGTGGGGGGCACTCAACAGGAAGGTGGGGCCAGGAGCTTCAGCCGGGGACCCGAGAAGAGGAGGATCGGGACTGCTCTGTGCAAAAACAACTGCACAGAGCAGGTAAGTGAAACATGTTTGTTATTTAAAACAAAAAAAAAAACGAGACTTTACAATCACTTTAACCACATGCCATTGCCGACTGGGCCATAGCTGAAAGACGGCTACAGCGCAGTCGGCTTATTCTGTGTGGGCGTCCGTGGGACGTCCTCACAGAATCGCGCTCCTGCGTGCCCCCTGGAACATTCGTGACGGCCGGGTCTGGGGGGACCTGGCGCATCACGGATCACGGTAAATGGCCGCTGATAGCGGCCGTTTACCACGTGATCGCTCTGTCAAATGACGGAGCATCACTTGTAAACAAACCGGCGTCATGTCATGAAGCCGGTTCCTCCCTCCCCTCTCTGTACCGATCGGTACAGTGCGAGAGGAGAGAGGGAGAGATCGCTTGCAGCGCTGTGGGAACTAGAGATCCAGCCCACAGCGCTGCTCAGTGCCCATACTATGGCAATACTCTGCCAATACTCTGCCATACTCTGCCATACTATGCCATACTATGCAATACTCTGCCAATACTCTGCCAATACTCTGCCAATACTCTGCCAATACTCTGCCATACTCTGCAATACTCTGCCATACTCTGCCATACTCTGCAATACTCTGCCATACTCTGCCATACTATGCAATACTCTGCAATACTCTGCCATACTATGCAATACTCTGCCATACTATGCAATACTCTGCAATACTCTGCCATACTATGCAATACTCTGCCATACTATGCAATACTCTGCAATACTCTGCCATACTATGCAATACTCTGCCAATACTCTGCCAATACTCTGCCATACTATGCAATACTCTGCCATACTATGCAATACTCTGCCAATACTCTGCCATACTATGCAATACTCTGCAATACTCTGCCATACTATGCAATACTCTGCCAATACTCTGCCAATACTCTGCCATACTATGCAATACTCTGCCATACTATGCAATACTCTGCAATACTCTGCCATACTATGCAATACTCTGCAATACTCTGCCATACTATGCAATACTCTGCAATACTATGCAATACTCTGCCATACTATGCAATACTCTGCAATACTCTGCCATACTATGCAATACTCTGCAATACTCTGCCATACTATGCAATACTCTGCCATACTATGCAATACTCTGCCATACTATGCAATACTCTGCCAATACTCTGCCATACTATGCTATACTCTGCAATACTCTGCCATACTATGCAATACTATGCAATACTATGCCATACTATGCAATACTCTGCCATACTATGCAATACTCTGCCATACTATGCAATACTCTGCAATACTATGCAATACTCTGCCATACTATGCAATACTCTGCAATACTCTGCCATACTATGCAATACTCTGCCATACTATGCAATACTCTGCCATACTATGCAATACTCTGCCAATACTCTGCCATACTATGCTATACTCTGCCAATACTCTGCCATACTATGCTATACTCTGCCAATACTCTGCAATAAATTTTAACAGAAACAAAGAATTTTTTTTTACCGAATTTTCAGTCTTTTTTGATTTATAGCGCAAAAATTAAAAAGCCCAGAGGTGATTAAATAAAACCAAAAGAAAGCTCTATTAGTGTGAAAAAAAGGACAATCATTTCAAATGGGTGCAGTGTTGCATGACTGAGTAATTGTCATTCAAAGTGTGAGAGCACCGAAAGCTGAAAATTGGTCTGGTTAGGAAGGGGGTTTTAGTGCTCGGTGGTCAAGTGGTTAGGAATTGTTGGATTGGATAAAAAATGTTACTCTTTTGCAAGATGCCACTGAATGGAAGTTTTTCGGCCAGGCTTCAGGATAACCGCGCTTGGCCTACAACGCCCTACAGGATTCTCATTTAAAGTAAGCTCCATTTGTGTCTACTGAAGAATGTTTTTCTTTTCTTTTTTTTTTTTTTATATTGGGCCCCTTTACTTCGTAGTACGTTAATACAAAGGTGAATCTACCCTTTACGGCTGACCCTGTCATTATATTCAAAATCTTATACACTCTTGTACCCCCTGCCAAGGAAAAGATAAATAATTGCTGGTCTACACACCTGTAGCTCTTAAAGTGGTTGTAAAACCTCACAGTGAAAGTGACTGGCCTCAGGTGATACACAGAGATTAAAAAAATACTCCTACATACGCCTGTACCTGTTTATCTGCAGCTCTCTTTTCTCCACAGCTGTTCAAAAAGCTGAATTTATACAGCTTGTCTGAGCTTTCAGAAAACAGGGGGTGGGGAGAAGTTACACACTGCAGAGCTCAGTGAGAGCTGATTGGAGGGAAGGGACACACACACACACACACACACACACGTTGTGTGCTGGAGGTCCCTCCCCCATCACCTTTCTTCTCTTGGAGTCATGAAAACTTTGTCAGAAGTGACTCATTCTGATAGCAGAGGAAAGGGGCAGCAGACAGAAATCATACTAATGCTGGCCATACGCGGTTAGAAAATCATTCGAAAAAGCGGTCGATCAGCTCGATTTGTTTGACTTTTAAAACGTTAGTGGGCTCATTTCGACAATCGAAATGCAAAGTTTTATAGCAAAAAAAAAACCGAACCATCATGTTAGATTTTTTTGAGCCTAAACGATCGATTTTCTAAACATTAGTAGTGGAATCATTTGAATACAGTTCTAAAAAAATCTACAGCACATAGGCGTGTTAGAATTCAACCCCGGATCGTGTAATTGTTCAATGAAAAATGTACTGTGCACTGGTGGGCAGTCATGTTGGAACAGGAAGGGGCCATCCCCAAACATTTCCCACAAAGTTTGGAGCATGAAATTGTCCAAAATGTCTGGGTATGCTGACGCCTTAAGTGTTTCCTTCACTGGAACGAAAGGGCCAAGCCCAACCCCTGAAAAACAACCCCCCACACCATAATCCCCCCCTCCACCAAATGATTTGAACCAGTGCACAAAGCAAGGTCCATAAAGACATGGATGAGTGAGTTTGGGGTGAAGGAACTTGACTGGCCTGCACAGAGTCCTGATCTCATCCTGATAGAACAGCTTTGGGATGAATTAGAACGGAGCCTGCGAGCCAGGCCTTCTTGTCCAACATCAGTGCCTGACCTCACAAATGCTCTTCTGGAAGAATGGTCAAACATTCCCATAGACACACTCCTAAACCTTGTGGACAGCCATCCCAGAAGAGTTGAAGCTGTTATAGCTGAAAAGGGCGGAGCCAACTCAATATTGAACCCTACGGACTAAGACTGGGATGCCATTAAAGTTCATGTGCGTGTAAAGGCAGGCGTCCCAATACTTTTAGCAATATAGTGTAGACACGCGTTTCCAGGTAGAACAAAATAAAAATCACCAAATGCCTGTAAAATCTGCATTTTTTTTTATCCCTGTGTAGATGAGGCCTACTGAGTTCCAGGGATAATCTGCTTTGGACAATCAGACTGATGCTTCCTTGTGTGTGTAAAGGCAGGCGTCACAATACTTTTGGTAATATAGAGTATTTAATGTATGAAATCTGACATCCTTTCTTTTCCTAGCAGTGGGGGCTGTACTTCTCTCTGTAGCCACTAGATGGTAGAAAATATCAAATCAATAGATTTTATTCAAAAAGGTGATACATATCACAATGCAAATTAAAATATGACAATGCGATATTGCCCACAAATACCATCCATTCAAAGTGAAGGACCCCTGGATGGGTCTATTGGAACTATAAATACCTAAGTATGGGATTCACATGGACGCGGCGCTGTGACGTTGAACGCTGCTGCGCAAGCGCGGCAGCACCGGACGGGGCAGAGCCGGCAGGTCACTGTGGACGCCATTCCTGGGGATTGCCGAGTTCTCAGCATTACCCCACGAGGTTTTGTTTGCACCTGTCAAGTACGATTCGCAGCCTATACACACCTCCTTCTAATCACACCACGGGCAGAGGTCCAAAGTGAACATGGCAGCACCTCCAGAAAAATGTGGAAGAGCATAGGACCATGTGGCAAAGGGAAAGGTGGAGATCCATGATGAAATGTCACAGACTTTGGGTGACAGTGGCCATTCACATGCAACAGTTAAACAGTTGGGTTTTCAATTTTTTAAAACTGGCCGTTTCGGTGTTGAAAGTGAGAAGCCCAGTGGAGGGCCTGTTTCTGTTTCTGTTTCTGTTACCTGTTTCTGTGCCTGCAAAAAGTCATAAGTTTTGGGATCCACTTTGCTGCAAGCTTTCTCATTTCCAAGTCGTTGTGGACAACGGTACCATCACGTGATATTCCCAGATACGTAGCAATATACTTTTGGCTGGTATTCAGCGGTCCTCCACGATCATGTCATGGACGGCCTTTCACATTTGCAGGCACAGAAACAGGCCCTCCACTGGGCTTCTCACTTTCAACACTGAAAAGGGCCAGTTTTAACCACTTGCCGACCGGCTCACGCACATATATACGTCGGCAAAGTGGTTCGTTCCCATGAATCGACGTACCCGTACATCGGCTCCTTAAAGAGCCATAGCGGGCACGCGCGCACGCTGCACGGCAGGGGACCCAATGTGCGTGGCCAGCGGGCGCGATCGCCGCTGGCCCCCACGATCGCGGGCACGAGAGCCAGTGTAGGGATTTGTATATGTAAACACACAAATCCTCGTTCTGACAGGAGAGAAGAGACAGATCTGCTGTTTCTAGTCATTAGGAACAGCGATATGTCTCCTCCTCCAGTCAGTCCCCTCCCCCGTCACATTTAACCCCTAAATCGTCCGCTAGTGTTAACCCCTTCATGGTTCGTTCCCATGAATCGACGTACCCGTACATCGGCTCCTTTAAGAGCCATAGCGGGCGCGCGCACTGCACGGCAGGGGACCCAATGCGCGTGGCCAGCGGGCGCGATCGCCGCCGGCCCCTACGATCGTGGGCACAGATCTGCTGTTTGTTGTAATTAGGAACAGCGATATGTCTCCTCCTCCAGTCAGTCCCCTCCCCCACCCAACAGTTAGAAGCACTCACATTTAACCCCTCGATCGTCCCCTAGTGTTAACCCCTTCCCTGCCAGTGACATTTACACAGTAATCAGTGCATTTTTCTAGCACTGATCGCTGTCTAATTGTCACTGGTCCCAAAAAAGTGTCAAAAGTGTCTGATCTGTCTGCCGCAATGTCGCAGTCCCACTAACAATCGCAGATCACCGCCATTACTAGTAAAAAATTATAAAAATGCCATAAATGTATCTCCTATTTTGTAGACGCTATAACTTTTGCGCAAAACAATCAACATACGCTTATTGCGATTTTTTTTTTTTACCAAAAATATGTAGAAGAATACATATCGGCCTAAACTGGGGAAGAAATTTGTTTGTTTGTTTTTTGGATAATTATTATAGCAAAAAGTAAAAAATATTGTTTTTTTTTTTGTTTTTTTCTTTGTCGCTCTTTTTTTGTTTATAGCGCAAAAAACAAAAACCGCAGAGGTGATCAAATACCACCAAAAGAAAGCTCTGTTTGTGGGGAAAAAAGGACGTCAATTTTGTTTGGGTGCAGCGTCGCACGACCGCGCAATTGTCAGTTATAGCGCCGCAGTGCCGTATCGCAAAAAATGGCCTGGTTATTGAGGGGGGAAAATCTTCCGGTCTGTAAGTGGTTAAAATTGACAACCCAACGTTTAACTGTTGCATGTGAAGGGCCGCCGTCCCCCAACGTTTGTGACATTTCATCACGGATCTGCTTCGCACCTTCCCCTTGGAGAACAGGAACTTGGTTATGGTCCTATGCTCTTCCACATGAAATGTTTCTGGAGGTGCTGCCATGTTCACTTTGGACCTGAGAAAGAAAGATACAGTGGAGCCTTGGATTACGAGGATAATCCGTTCCAGGAGAATGCTTGTAATCCAAAGCACTTGCATATCAAAGTGAGTTTTCCCATAGAAGTCAATGGAAACGAAGGTAATTCGTTCAGCATTGACTTCTATTGAATGCAATACCGCATGTGGCCAGAGGTGGGGGTGCGCCAGAGAGCCTCGGAAATACTCGGGGACAGCTCGGCTGAACTCGGAAAGGCTCAGAAACACTCGGGAACGGAGTGTTTCCGAGTATTTCCAAGTGCTTCCGAGTATTTCACCGTCGCCCCCGCACCTCTGGCCAAATGCGGTACTGCACACCCCATTAGCTTGAATTCTGCTCGTTTTGCGAGACAACACTCGCAAACCGAGTCAGGATTTTTTTTTAAAAAGTCGCTCCTCTTTCAAAATGCTCGTTAACGGCGTTACTCGGTAACCCAAGGTTACGCTGTAAGTTAGAATCAGAGGTAGTTGATTTTTGCACCATTGACTATAGACAAATTGGCCAGTACGCCCTGCAATTTACAGCCTCCTAGATCAATTTTTTCTGGGTAAGGCTCAATGCTTATCAGCACCCCCCTCGTAGCTATTGATTATTTGCATGTATTTATTCGTTTGTTATTATCTCTATCGACCCCGGTACAATACACACATCTTCCCTAGAAGAAGAAATGTATTTATATTCCAAAATATGTTGGATATGTCAATATGAATCCCATGCTCCGGTATTTATACTTCCAATAGACCCATCCAGGGGTCCTTCACATTGAATGGATGGTATTTGTGGGCAATATCGGATCGTCATATTTCTATTTGCATTGTGATATGTATCACCTTTTTTTTTTACCTTTTTTTAAATAAAATGTATTGATTTTAAATTTTCTACCATCATTACTCTATTTACTTACTGCCTAAAAAAAATCCCAGTGGGGGTATTTCTATTTTTCCTCTGTATACTAATTAGGGATGTGGCAGACAGTCCTCTGGACTTTCCCACACTAAGCTCTGTATTTATTTGTAGCCACTAGATGGCGCTGCTCAAAAAGTTTGTACCTCGCAGCTCTGGTTTATCTCTAACTGATATTTGTTTTCCAGCCTTGGATAGAGTTAGGAATGGTTAGGACCTCTCTGAGTTTTTTTATTTTGTTTTTTTATTTTTTTTGGGGTGTCTGTTGTCCCATTGTCTGTATCCACCTTCCCTTCCTGGAGATACAACAGGACACAAAAGGAAATCTTTCCAAAGTAAGTGGAAAGCCATCTCAGTTGTCACTTGGGACAGGTGTCCCCATGGAAAGATTTCACTCCATCTTCTGTTCTAAAGACGACTATAAAATATAAAATATATGGATTTCTTATCACTTGTCTGTACCATTGATAATGGTCACCAGGACAAATAGAGAGGGACACGGCCAGCAATAAAAACCTGATCGGGGTTCAAATACGTCCCTAATTTATCCAAAAACGAAAAACAAAAAAACTTTAGATATACTAAACCCTCATATTAGAATATTCGAGGTTTTGGGGCTTCCCAGATTAACACAACACCCATACTCCCCCCCCCTCCCCCGCAGAGACCTATAATTCATACATTAATATAGGGATCTGCTGCCCCCTACTGTCTCTAATTGTAAGTGGCTGTGCTTCTTATTGTCACCAGAACTATTTCTGTACATCACTTCCTGTCCCTGCTAGCTGGGTCAGAAACCCCAGATTGGAGGAGTTTGATCTCTTTATAAAAGGGGAGTTTCCAAGACTGAGAGAGAGAACTGAGCCACATGTCCTGGTCCATGGAGTTGCTGCTGTTGTCATCTAGACCAGAAGAGACCGTTATAAACTGCTAGGGAGGGATTAAAGTGCAGAACAGTTGACTCTGAGTTCCAGTACCACGTCACAGTTCCTACCAGTGAGAAGCTACGTTCCAGGCTGGTCGGAAGACAGTTGGAGGATTCCCCTGTGACTGCTGATCTTGTCTTCAGGTCTCTGACGCAAAGACAGATTCTGCATCATCCTCAGGGGATCCCCTGCAATGGGAATTTGCTGCAACATTCATCTAAAGGTATCTTCACAAACAAATATAATCCTATCGGGCCCTTTGTTGATAATACCTGTTTGTACATTGGATGTATGTACTGTTATTAATCTCGTTATATATAAAGCTTGTATTATTTCCATACTGGCATGCATCTATATGCTTTTGGTTAATGTTATATGCTGGTTGCAGTAGTTCTTCTGCTCCCAATTGCACTGTTTAGATTACTGGTTAAAGTGGACCTTCAATCATTTTTTCAACTTTCCATCTTTTAAATCTTCTGCCCTTGTTGTTTTAACTTTGGATAGTAAAACATTTTTTTTTCTGCCAGTAAATACCTTATACAGCCCACTTCCTGTTTCTTGTCTGGTAAAAAGCCTGGGATTATGACATCATGCACAGCTCTCTCTGACTTTCGTGGTAGGGAGGGGGGATGAGTCATAAGAGGGCCAATGAGAGCTGCAGAGCTGGAGGTGTGCCTTTGTGTGTCTGTGTAAATCCAGGAAGTGAACAGGCAGCAGCTTCAGCTGCCCACAGTTAAAATGGCTGCAGCCTGACTCTGTGGAGGGAGATTTCTTCAGCATATTTGGCAAAGTACAGAATCACAGTATATATAAAATAATATGCAAAGTGGTTGGAGGGAAGCTTCAGAATGGCAAAGGTGTTTTTTTTTTTTTACAAATTATGTTAACAGACTGCAGTTCCTCTTTAATTTCACTGGAAAGGGAATCCCCCCTTTGTTCACAGAGGCCTGTCCTGGGAGGAGGCATTGCCAACTTTATTATCAATCTCACTCTTCCGCTTAGCAAAGGTTTTGGTTCTCTTATTTTCCTTCAGGTTTGGGACAATATCCTGTTTGGGGAGGGTCATTTCTCATACCCCCACCCCCCCCAAAAAAAAAAAAGACGGATATACTAACAACAGATTGTTGTAGTTGTTGAAGTCTGAAGTGGGAGCTCATGTGCAAAAATTTAAATTGATGACAGATCTCATCAGGTTTTAAAAAAATTTACTACCGTATACAGTATTTTGCCAAAAGTATTGGGACGCCTGCCTTTACAGGCACATGAACTTTAATGGCATCCCAGTCTTAGTCCGTAAGGTTCAATATTGAGTTGGCTCCGCCCTTTGCAGCTATAACAGCTTCAGCTCTTCTGGGAAGGCTGGGGAACTTATTATGGGGGAGGAGAGGTCGAGTGGACTGCGTTGGTGGGGGACTCCAGAAGTGCAGGTAAGGGACCGGTCTGTGCAATACCAGTGAATAGAGCCGGTAAGTATAAACCAATTTTTTCATATTAGGTGAAAAATAATTTAATATCACCTTAATGGCACCCGCGTGGATCTAGTAAGGACAGCGCATTCCCGTGCAGTGCATGAAAAGCTCAGAGAAACGCACTTTTCTGTCCGTTCTAGTAGAGCTGGGCGATTTTCTCCAAAAAAACTCGATTCACGATACGAATAAAGGTTTTTTTTTTTTTTTTGATGGACACACGCGACGGTCCTGAGGAACTGTGGGCAGGAGTTTTTAGGCGAGGCCGCGGCTTTGGCCTAGTCCGCGGCGTCTGGGCTCGCGGACTAGGCCGAAGCCGCGGCCTCACCTAAAAACTCCTGCCCGCAGCTCCTCAGGACCGGCGTGCTGTCAGTGCCGGTCCTGGTGAAAAAAAAAAAATCTAAAAAATCGATTTGCTGAAAATTTGAATCGTTTTCACCTCTCAACTCGATTCAAGATTCAAATCGATTTTTTCCCCAGCCCTACGTTCTAGTGTGAAACAGTCCTGAACCACTTCATTACCACGCTATAACCGGAAGACGGCTACAACACGGCTCTGGGGTGCGCTCTGCGATCGATGTGTCCTTCGAACACAGCTGATCACAGATTGCGGTAAAGGGCCAATCGCAGCTGATCACAATGTAAACGGACTTGTCGGTTATCGGCAGTACTTTCCTCATGCGCTGCCACAGCGCGCGGAAAGCAGAGCCGGTAACTGGCAAGTGTAACAGGGGGGACATGTACAGCCGTGGCCAAAAGTTTTGAGAATGACACAAATATTAATTTAAATTCAATTCGCAAAGTCTGCTGCTTCTCCGTTTTTATGATGGCAATTTGCATATACTCCAGAATGTTATGAAGAGTGATCAGATGAATTGCAATTAAATTGCAAAGTCCCTCTTTGCCATGAAAATGAGCCTAATCCCATAAAAAAAAAATTCCATTTCATCTGTGAAGAAAACTTCGGGGCTCCCAAGAAAGTCCAGCAAGCGCCAGGACCGTCTCCTACAGTTGATTCGGCTGCGGGATCGGTGGCACCACCAGTGAAGAGATTGCTCAGGAATGGCAGCAGGCAGGTGTGAGGACATCGGCACACACAGTGAGGAGAAGACTTTTGGAGGATGGCCGGGTGTCAAGAAGGGGAGCAAAGAAGCCACTTCTCTCCAGGAAAAACTTCAGGGACAGACTGATATTCTGCAGAAGGTACAGGGATTGGACTGCTGAGGACTTGGGGGGGAAAGTCATTTTCTCTGATGAATCCGCTTTCTGATTGTTTGGGGTATCAGGAAAAAACCTTGTCCGGAGAAGAAAAGGTGAGCGCCACCATCAGTCCTGTGTCATGCCAACAGTAAAGCATCCCGAGACCATTCATGTGTGGGGTGGCTTCTCAGCCAAGGTTGGGGGCTCACTCATAATTCTGCCTAAGAACACAGCCATGAATAAAGAATGGTACAAAAACTTCCTCCGAGAGCAACTTCTCCCAACCATCCAAGAACAGTTTGGTGAGGAACATCGCCTTTTCCAGCATGATGGAGCACCTTCCCATAAGGCAAACGTGATAACTAAGAGGCTTGGCGAATAAAACATCAAAATTTTGGGTGCATGGCCAGGAAACTCCCCAGACCTTAATCTAATTTTGAACTTGTGGTCAATACTCAAGAGGCGGGTGAACAAAAAAAAAAAAAACCCCACAAATTCTGAAAAGCTCTAAGCATTGATTATGGAAGAATGGGCTGCCATCAGTCAGGCTGCGACCCAGAATTTGATTGACAGCATGTGGCCCATGACTAAGTTCCGGGGGGGGCGGGGTGAAACACGTTGGGGGCGTGGCCTGGCCGTAGTCCAGGCTGAGGTTGCCACTCCGTTCATTGCAGCAGGACACCATAGATGTGCCACTTCCAGGGGTCACCCTTCCTTTCCTGATTGACAGCATGCCAGGGCAAATTGTAGAGGTCTTGAAAAAGAAGGGTTAACACTGCAAATTTTGACTCTGTAAATCTGGCTGTGATCAGGTGTAAATGGAGCCTTACAGTAACGGCCAGGTGGGCCAATGAGTAAGAGGGAATCGAAAATTTTATGGTTGTCACCTGCACAGGATTAGCAGGACACCTGCTCCTCACCCGTCCAACTACCACACTCTGTGCCGGAGACATTGAAGCCCATAATTTACTGTTGTGTACTGAGGATTTTTTTTTTTTGGGGGGGGGGGTGGCAAACAACCACTCCCCTGGTCGGCCAGCAACTCCCCCCCTGCCCCCCCCCCCCCCCCCGTGGTCGGTCGATGGGTCACCCAGCCCCGCACTTACTCCATCTAGGTTGCGGGCAGCGGCTTCCGCTGTGCGTCTCCTCCCTCCTCCTTCTCCTGATTGGCCGGGAGGAGAATCAGTGTGACAAGAGCGAATTTTCATTCGCTCTTGTCTCACAACTGGGTGGGCTCAGGGCGCACTGTTCTGCGCCCCGTGCCCGCCCTCTTTTTGAAGCCTATTAGAGCCCCTCGCTCTAATCACCCCCTTAAAAAAAAAAAAAAAACACCACTGGAATCCATGCGTCTGACGCCCTGCATGTAGATTAGGGGGCCAAACGCATTGATGGGGGGGGGCACCCCTGCGCCCCTTTTGAACAGGCCACTGCTGATAGGCGAGTAAGGCCCCTTTCACACTGGGGCGGTAGGGGGCGTCGGCGGTAAAACAGCGCTTTTTTTAGCGCTGTTTTACCGCGGTATTCGGCCGCTAGCAGTGCGGTTTTAACCCCCGCTGGCGGCCGAAAAAGGGTTAAAACCCCTCGTACAGCGCGGCTATAGCCGCAGTATTACTGCGGTATAGCCGCGCTGTCCCATTGATTTCAATGGGCAGGAGCGGTGAAGGAGCGGTGAATACACCGCTCCTTCACCGCTCCAAAGATGCGGCTTGCAGGACTTTTTTTACCGTCCTGCCAGCGCACCGCTTCAGTGTGAAAGCCCTCGGGCGGAGGCTGTTTAGGGGCGGTTTGCAGGCGGTATTTTTAGCGCAATAACGCCTGCAAACCGCCCCAGTGTGAAAGGGGCCTTAAGGTGTGCAAGTGTATAGATGAGTAAAATTCTTTATCATTGCCAGTATTGTAATAAACTCACTTCTACGCACGTAAACATTAAACGAGTAAATTACTGCTCTCAAATGTAAACATTTTTGTTTCACTGCTCTCTACTCACCGCTGAATTACTGATCTTTACTTGTCCCATAGACAACAATGCATCTCGTTTCAGATCAGTAAAAAAAAAAAAAACTCAGCACCGTATGCAACTGGCCTTAGGATTTGGGAAAATACAAACTCAATCCGGGAAATATTTACACCTTCATTATGTGTTTTTTTTCCCCCTCGGAGGCGATCAATCTTCTCTGTCAGTACATTCGGCCTTCTCTGTGCCTCTGTTTGATCAACAGCCATAGAAAATCCTCACACGCAGGTGAGCCCGTGCCACTTTGAAGAGTAGAAACCCGCGTGTCTGGTAATGAAGCCGAATCCCTTTGAAGTCGTGTCGGTGTAATGATAGCTCCTCGGTATTATACCTGGAGAAAGCTTCTTAGAAAACCACTTCTGAGGAGGTTTAGTTTGGAAGGTGTAATTTGCCATTAGCATCTAATAGGCTCATAGTCTTAAAAAAAATGGAGTAAAATAAAAAAAAGTAAGAGAGAAGCGACTCATTTCGAGGCATCATTTCAGCATTTTAAGAATTCTCCATCATAAAAGTCGTGAAAGGAAAAATGACAGGATAATGAGAGGCACGGCGATCTGACATACCCTTATTATTATTATTACTTTATGGGTTTTTTTGGTGTTTGATTCTTATGTTTTACCACAAACCTTTTTTTTTTTTTTTTGCATTTGTTTAGGAAAAAGAGCAATGGACTAAAAGGAAGCATCAGTCTGATTGTCCAAAGCAGAACATCCCTGGAACTCAGTAGGCCTCATCCACACAGGGATAAAAAATGCAGATTTTACAGACGTTTGGTGATTTTTATTATTTTTTCCCCCTACCTGGAAACACGTGTCTACACTATATTACCAAAAGTATTGGGACGCCTGCCTTTTACACGCACATGAACTTTAATGACATCCCAGTCTTCATGGAGTCCTGTCATTGGGAGCAGTGATCTCTGTCATGTCAGTGGTAGCCCATCCCCCCACAGTTATGCCCCGTACACACGGTCGGACATTAATCGGACATTCCGACAAAATACTAGGATTTTTTCCGACGGATGTTGGCTCAAACTTGTCTTGCATACACACGGTCACACAAATCTTGTCGGAAAATCCGATCATTCTGAACGCGGTGACGTAAAACACGTACGTCGGGACTATAAACGGGGCAGTAGCCAATAGCTTTCATCTCTTTATTTATTCTGCGGCACTTTTTCCGTCGGATTTGTCTACACACGATCGGAAATTCCGACAACGGATTTTGTTGTCGGAAAATTTTATAGCCTGCGCTCAAACTTTGTGTGTCGGAAAATCCGATGGAAAATGTGTGATGGAGCCTACACACGGTCGGAATTTCCGACAACAAGGTCCTATCACACATTTTCCGTCTGAAAATCCGACCATGTGTACGGGGCATTAAAATCGTTCCCTAGTAAAACACTTAACCCCATGATCGCCCCCCCTAGTGTTTAACCCCTTTCCCTGCCAGTGTCATTTACGCAGTAATCATTTTTATAGCTCTGATCGCTGTATAAATGACAATGGTCCCAAAATAGTGTCAAAAGTGTCCGATGTGTCCGCCATAATGTCGCAGTCCCGATAAAAAAAAAAAAAAAAATCGCAGATCGCCGCCGTTACTAATAAAAAAAATAAAATAATAATAATAAAAATGCTATAAAACTATCCCCTATTTTGTAGATGCTATAACTTTTGTGCAAACCAATCAATATACGCTTATTGTGGGGTTTTTTTTTTTTTTTTTACCAAAAATATAGAAGAATACATATTGGCCTAAACTGAGGAAGAAAATTGTTTTTCTATATATTTTTGGGGGAAATTTATTATAGCAAAAAGTAAAAAATATAGCTTTTTTTTTCCCAAAATTGTCGCTCTTTTTTTTGTTTATAGCACAAAAAATAAAAACCGCAGAGGTGATCAAATACCACCAAAAGAAAGCTTTATTTGTGGGGAAAAAAGGACGTCAGTTTTGTTTGGGTGCAACGTCGCACGACCGCGCAATTGTCAGTTAAAGCGACGCAGTGCCGTGTTGCAAAATGTGCTCTGGTCAGGAAGGGGGGTAAATCCTTCTGGGGCTGAAGTGGTTAAAGTAGTGCAGTGCAGAATAGCAAAGAAGGGCCTGGTGATAAAGGGGGGGGGGGGGTAACATCTTCCGGAAGGCAAGTGGTTAAGCTGCTTTTTCCTGCCAGGAGAAAAAGGCGAGAACAATTCTGACGCGCTGTGTGTATGAGCTCTACAGACTCTCATAGACACTTATTGGAAACAAATGGTGCAGCTTTGCACCCTATTCATGTGAGGGCTCATTCACACGGGCGTGAATACGTGTACATCTGTGCGAGGGTCGTGTTTGCCTGCACTGGATCAGCGGCTCTTCCATGTATCCCGCTGCATGAAGTCCCATTCAGCTACACAGACACAGCCACTGCTCCCCATTATACATCCACGAGGGTGTGTGTGTCCAATCTCATTCTGTCTGTGTTTGGGGACACGGAGGACACGTCACCTGCCATAGGAAGTTGTTGGGGATCTTAAAAGCAAAATGAAACCCTCCTCTTCTTTACAGACAAGGAAGTTGCCATCTTAGCCTCTTTTTGATCTGCGGTTGCCATGGTGCTGCACATGTGATCAGCTCAGTGCTTCATGAGGTAAACACACAAAATGGCCGCCGGATATAAGTAAAGTGGAGGGTTCTCTCATATCAGGTCACTCAAAATTCATGGAGTCCCCCCCATACACACCCCGCCAACCTATTTATACCAGTAATCTGCCACCATTTCAGAGCCCCCCTCCCTTCACCATAGACTCCTCATCCCTTTAAACCTGAACACCTTTGAATTACACAGGTTCTGAGGATAATTAAATGCAGATACGGCACCGAGTGAGTTTAAATTATCACCTTAATCAGCCACTGAACCTGTGTAATTAATATGTGTTCGGGATTAAAGGGATGAGGTGGCAACCATATCAGTACTGTGAGTGACGTGTACCTCGGGTAGACATTGCTGTGGGGAAGACTCCGGCCCTGTGATCTCTCCCGTAACAATCGCCCCATTTTTATCATTCAGTATAATAATGGCCGGCTGCAGGACTGCCATCTTCCCCATCCAAAAGCTCGCTCTCCAGTTTCATAGTTCTATGGGGGTGTGCAGTGAGAGGGGTGAGGTAAATTTGGGGTGTGCAGGGAGAGGGGTGAGGTAAATTTGGGGTATGCAGTGAGAGGGGTGAGGTAAATTTGGGGTGTGCAGTGAGAGGGGTGAGGTAAATTTGGGGTGTGCAGGGAGAGGCGTGAGGTATATTTGGGGTGTGCAGTGAGAGGGGTGAGATAAATTTGGGGTGTGCAGGGAGAGGGGTGAGGTAAATTTGGGGTGTGCACTGAGAGGGGTGAGAAATTTGGGGTGTGCAGTGAGAGGGACAGTATATCTGTATGTGAGGTAAATCTGTGGAGTGCGTTGGGGGGGGGGGGTTAAAATTGGGTGTGAGAACTGGGAGGGGTGAGGTAAACCTGAGGTGTGCACTGTGAGGTAAATTTGGGGTGTGCAGTGAGAGGGATGAGGTAAATTTGGCGTGTGCAGTGAGAGGGGTGAGGTAAATTTGGGGTGTGCAGTGAAAGGGTTGAGGTAAATTTGGGGTGTGCAGTGAGAGGGGTGAGGTAAATTTTGGGTGTGCAGTGAGAGAGGTCAGGTAAATTTAGGGTGTGCAGTGAGAAGCATGAGGTAAATTTGGGGTGTGCAGTGAAAGGGGTGAGGTAAATTTGGGGTGTGCAGTGAGAGAGGTCAGGTAAATTTAGGGTGTGCAGTGAGAAGCATGAGGTAAATTTGGGGTGTGCAGTGAAAGGGGTGAGGTAAATTTGGGGTGTGCAGTGAAAGGGGTGAGGTAAATTTGGGGTGTGCAGTGAGAGGGATGAGGTAAATTTGGGGTGTGCAGGGAGAGGGGTGAGGTAAATTTGGGGTGTGCAGTGAGAGGGATGAGGTAAATTTGGGGTGTGCAGGGAGAGGGGTGAGGTAAATTTGGGATATGCAGTGAGAGGGGTGAGGTAAATTTGGGGTGTGCAGTGAGAGGGGTGAGGTAAATTTGGGGTGTGCAGGGAGAGGCGTGAGGTAAATTTGGGGTGTGCAGGGAGAGGGTTGAGGTATATTTGGGGTGTGCAGTGAGAGGGGTGAGGTAAATTTGGGGTGTGCAGGGAGAGGGGTGAGGTAAATTTGGGGTGTGCACTGAGAGGGGTGAGAAATTTGGGGTGTGCAGTGAGAGGGACAGTATATCTGTATGTGAGGTAAATCTGTGGAGTGCGTTGGGGGGGGGGGGTAAAATTGGGTGTGAGAACTGGGAGGGGTGAGGTAAACCTGAGGTGTGCACTGTGAGGTAAATTTGGGGTGTGCAGTGAGAGGGTTGAAGTAAATTTGGGGTGTGCAGTGAGAGGGATGAGGTAAATTTGGGGTGTGCAGTGAAAGGGTTGAAGTAAATTTGGGGTGTGCAGTGAGAGGGGTGAGGTAAATTTTGGGTGTGCAGTGAGAGAGGTGAGGTAAATTTGGCGTGTGCAGTGAGAGGGGTGAGGTAAATTTGGGGTGTGCAGTGAGAGGGGTGAGGTAAATTTGGGGTGTGCAGTGAGAGGGGTGAGGTAAATTTGGGGTGTGCAGGGAGAGGGTTGAGGTATACAGTGCCTTGCGAAAGTATTCGGCCCCCTTGAACTTTTCAACCTTTTGCCACATTTCAGGCTTCAAACATAAAGATATAAAATTTTTATTTTTTGTGAAGAATCACCAACAAGTGGGACACAATTGTGAAGTGGAACGAAATCTATTGGATTGTTGAAACTTTTTTAACTAATAAAAAAATGAAAAGTGGGGCGTGCAAAATTATTCGGCCCCCTTGCGTTAATACTTTGTAGAGCCACCTTTTGCTGCGATTACAGCTGCGAGTCGCTTGGGGTATGTCTCTATCAGTTTTGCACATCGAGAGACTGAAATTCTTGCCCATTCTTCCTTGCAAAACAGCTCGAGCTCAGTGAGGTTGGATGGAGAGCGTTTGTGAACAGCAGTTTTCAGCTCTTTCCACAGATTCTCGATTGGATTCAGGTCTGGACTTTGACTTGGCCATTCTAACACCTGGATACGTTTATTTGTGAACCATTCCTTTGTAGATTTTGCTGTATGTTTGGGATCATTGTCTTGTTGGAAGATAAATCTCCGTCCCAGTTTCAGGTCTTTTGCAGACTCCAACAGGTTTTCATCCAGAATGGTCCTGTATTTGGCTGCATCCATCTTCCCCTCAATTTTAACCATCTTCCCTGTCCCTGCTGAAGAAAAGCAGGCCCAAACCATGATGCTGCCACCACCATGTTTCACGGTGGGGATGGTGTGTTGAGGGTGATGAGCTGTGTTGCTTTTACGCCAAACATATCGTTTTGCATTGTGGCCAAAAAGTTGGATTTTGGTTTCATCGGACCAGAGCACCTTCTTCCACATGTTTGGTGTGTCTCCCAGGTGGCTTGTGGCAAACTTTAGACGAGACTTTTTATGGATATCTTTGAGAAATGGCTTTCTTCTTGCCACTCTTCCATAAAGGGCAGATTTGTGCAGTGTACGACTGATTGTTGTCCTATGGACAGACTCTCCCACCTCAGCTGTAGTTCTCTGCAGTTCATCCAGAGTGATCATGGGCCTCTTGGCTGCATCTCTGATCAGTCTTCTCCTTGTCTGAGCTGAAAGTTTAAAGGGACAGCCAGGTCTTGGTAGATTTGCAGTGGTCTGATACTCCTTCCATTTCAAAATGATGGCTTGCACAGTGCTCCTTGGGATGTTTAAAGCTTGGGAAATCTTTTTGTATCCAAATCCGGCTTTAAACTTCTCCACAACAGTATTACGGACCTGCCTGGTGTGTTCCTTGGTCTTCATGATGCTCTCTGCGCTTTCAACAGAACCCTGAGACTATCACAGAGCAGGTGCATTTATACAGAGACTTGATTACACACAGGTGGATTCTATTTATCACCATCAGTCATTTAGGACAACATTGGATCATTCAGAGATCCTCGCTGAACTTCTGGAGTGAGTTTTCTGCACTGAAAGTAAAGGGGCCGAATAATTTTGCACGCACCACTTTTCAGTTTTTTATTTGCTAAAAAAGTTTAAAATATCCAATAGATTTCGTTCCACTTCACAATTGTGTCCCACTTGTTGGTGATTCTTCACAAAAAATTAAAATTTTATATCTTTATGTTTGAAGCCTGAAATGTGGCAAAAGGTTGAAAAGTTCAAGGGGGGCGAATACTTTTGCAAGGCACTGTATTTGGGGTGTGCAGTGAGAGGGGTGAGGTAAATTTGGGGTGTGCAGGGAGAGGGGTGAGGTAAATTTGGGGTGTGCACTGAGAGGGGTGAGAAATTTGGGGTGTGCAGTGAGAGGGACAGTATATCTGTATGTGAGGTAAATCTGTGGAGTGCGTTGGGGGGGGGGGGGTAAAATTGGGTGTGAGAACTGGGAGGGGTGAGGTAAACCTGAGGTGTGCACTGTGAGGTAAATTTGGCGTGTGCAGTGAGAGGGGTGAGGTAAATTTGGGGTGTGCAGTGAAAGGGTTGAAGTAAATTTGGGGTGTGCAGTGAGAGGGGTGAGGTAAATTTGGGGTGTGCAGTGAGAGGGGTGAGGTAAATTTGGGGTGTGCAGTGAAAGGGGTGAGGTAAATTTGGGGTGTGCAGTGAGAGGGATGAGGTAAATTTTGAGTGTGCAGTGAGAGGGGTGAGGTAAATTTGGGGTGTGCAGTGAAAGGGGTGAGGTAAATTTGGGGTGTGCAGTGAGAGGGGTGAGGTAAATTTGGGGTGTGCAGTGAGAGGGGTGAGGTAAATTTGGGGTGTGCAGTGAGAGGGGTGAGGTAAATTTTGGGTGTGCAGTGAGAGCGATGAGGTAAATTTGGGGTGTGCAGTGAGAAGCATGAGGTAAATTTGGGGTGTGCAGTGAAAGGGGTGAGGTAAATTTGGGGTGTGCAGTGAGAGGGATGAGGTAAATTTGGGGTGTGCAGTGAGAAGCATGAGGTAAATCTGGGGTGTGCAGTGAAAGGGGTGAGGTAAATTTGGGGTGTGCAGTGAGAGGGATGAGGTAAATTTGGGGTGTGCAGTGAGAAGGGTGAGGTAAATTTGGGGTGTGCAGTGAGAGAGGTGAGGTAAATTTGGGGTGTGCAGTGAGAGGAGTGAGGTACATTTGGGGTGTGCAGTGAGAGGGGTGAGGTAAATTTTGGGTGTGCAGTGAGAGGGGTGAGGTAAATTTGGGGTGTGCTGTGAGAGGGGTGAGGTAAATTTGGGGTGTGCAGTGAGAGGGGTGAGGTAAATTTGGGGTGTGCAGTGAGAAGCATGAGGTAAATTTGGGGTGTGCAGTGAAAGGGGTGAGGTAAATTTGGGGTGTGCAGTGAGAGGGATGAGGTAAATTTGGGGTGTGCAGTGAGAAGCATGAGGTAAATTTGGGGTGTGCAGTGAAAGGGGTGAGGTAAATTTGGGGTGTGCAGTGAGAGGGGTGAGGTAAATTTGGGGTGTGCAGTGAAAGGGGTGAGGTAAATTTGGGGTGTGCAGTGAGAGAGGTGAGGTAAATTTGGGGTGTGCAGTGAGAGGAGTGAGGTACATTTGGGGTGTGCAGTGAGAGGGGTGAGGTAAATTTGGGGTGTGCAGTGAGAGAGGTGAGGTAAATTTGGGGTGTGCAGTGAGAGGAGTGAGGTACATTTGGGGTGTGCAGTGAGAGGGGTGAGGTAAATTTGGGGTGTGCAGTGAGAGGGGTGAGGTAAATTTGGGGTGTGCAGTGAGAGGGGTGAGGTAAATTTTGGGTGTGCAGTGAGAGAGGTGAGGTAAATTTGGGGTGTGCAGTGAGAGGGGTGAGGTAAATTTGGGGTGTGCAGTGAGAAGCATGAGGTAAATTTGGGGTGTGCAGTGAAAGGGGTGAGGTAAATTTGGGGTGTGCAGTGAGAGGGGTGAGGTAAATTTGGGGTGTGCAGTGAAAGGGGTGAGGTAAATTTGGGGTGTGCAGTGAGAGGGGTGAGGTAAATTTTGGGTGTGCAGTGAGAGCGATGAGGTAAATTTGGGGTGTGCAGTGAGAAGCATGAGGTAAATTTGGGGTGTGCAGTGAAAGGGGTGAGGTAAATTTGGGGTGTGCAGTGAGAGGGATGAGGTAAATTTGGGGTGTGCAGTGAGAGGGATGAGGTAAATTTGGGGTGTGCAGTGAAAGGGGTGAGGTAAATTTGGGGTGTGCAGTGAGAGGGATGAGGTAAATTTGGGGTGTGCAGTGAGAGGGGTGAGGTAAATTTGGGGTGTGCAGTGAAAGGGGTGAGGTAAATTTGGGGTGTGCAGTGAGAGAGGTGAGGTAAATTTGGGGTGTGCAGTGAGAGGGGTGAGGTAAATTTGGGGTGTGCAGTGAGAGGGGTGAGGTAAATTTGGGGTGTGCAGTGAGAGGGGTGAGGTAAATTTGGGGTGTGCAGTGAGAGGGGTGAGGTAAATTTGGGGTGTGCAGTGAGAAGCATGAGGTAAATTTGGGGTGTGCAGTGAAAGGGGTGAGGTAAATTTGGGGTGTGCAGTGAGAGGGATGAGGTAAATTTGGGGTGTGCAGTGAAAGGGGGTGAGGTAAATTTGGGGTGTGCAGTGAGAGGGATGAGGTAAATTTGGGGTGTGCAGTGAGAGGGGTTAGGTAAATTTGGGGTGTGCAGTGAAAGGGGTGAGGTAAATTTGGGGTGTGCAGTGAGAGAGGTGAGGTAAATTTGGGGTGTGCAGTGAGAGGAGTGAGGTACATTTGGGGTGTGCAGTGAGAGGGGTGAGGTAAATTTGGGGTGTGCAGTGAGAGAGGTGAGGTAAATTTGGGGTGTGCAGTGAGAAGCATGAGGTAAATTTGGGGTGTGCAGTGAAAGGGGTGAGGTAAATTTGGGGTGTGCAGTGAGAAGCATGAGGTAAATTTGGGGTGTGCAGTGAAAGGGGTGAGGTAAATTTGGGGTGTGCAGTGAGAGGGATGAGGTAAATTTGGGGTGTGCAGTGAAAGGGGTGAGGTAAATTTGGGGTGTGCAGTGAGAGGGATGAGGTAAATTTGGGGTGTGCAGTGAGAGGGGTGAGGTAAATTTGGGGTGTGCAGTGAGAGGGGTGAGGTAAATTTGGGGTGTGCAGTGAGAGGGATGAGGTAAATTTGGGTATGCAGTGAGAGGGATGAGGTAAATTTGGGGTGTGCAGTGAAAGGGGTGAGGTAAATTTGGGGTGTGCAGTGAGAGGGGTGAGGTAAATTTGGGGTGTGCAGTGAAAGGGGTGAGGTAAATTTGGGGTGTGCAGTGAGAGAGGTGAGGTAAATTTGGGGTGTGCAGTGAGAGGGGTGAGGTAAATTTGGGGTG